>JANEHU010001560.1:0-19799 GCA_027563435.1 Nasonovia ribisnigri
TTAATTATTTAGTGTAAATAAATTTGGCTTTTATTGTATTATCACTTGAATTAATATTGTTTTAATAATTTGTATTCGAAGAATAAATGTATTCTTTAATTATTTAGTGTAAATAAATCTGGCACACCGTGCGGCATCAACACTGTATCTCGCACGCAACTCGGCTCTGTCACAAAAAAACCGCGCACGCAACTCAACCCTGTTATGAAAAAACCACGCACGCAATTCGACCCAGAAAACGATTTACGCACGCAACTCGGAACCGCCGGAATATTTTTATGTAGGTATGTATGTAAGTAAATAAGGTGGTTGTAAGAGTCGATAGGTTATATTATATTTAATGAATATTAAAAATGTTGAAAGGTTGCGAGTTAGAAATAGCTTTTATAGAGCATATTATGACATATAAAAAGTAAATAGTTTAAACTATATTATAATATATTCCCCTAGGTAAAACTATTGAATTCTATAACAGTTTTGTATAGTTCAAAATTAATCGATTCGATTTCTACGTCATACGATCTATCCGTTTTTACTACATTTGTTGAACATTTTTTTTTTTAAATTTTAAATTAAAATTTAATAATAATTTATAAATTTATATTTATTCTTGATAAAAAAAAATATAAAACCTAGTGGCAATGTACATTTGCAGTGTTTGAAATATATATTATTCATTTCTATTTCACAGTATTATCGTGCTGTATGTGTGACGGGACATCAATCCAGGTTTAGAAATAAGACATAAAGAAGTTTATTAGGTATAATAAGGGTCTAAGTGAAAGTGTAAATCGCAGAGAACGAGAACATTATCACGAACTACTCAGAGTTGTTAGAGGATGGAGCTTGTAAGGCATTTGCCTAAACTTTTTTTTTGCGGAAAATTAATCTGATGGAATCTGACCATGCCACCCATCACAATACGTTTCAAATATAAATTAATTTCTTATGAGTTATCCGTATATTATATAGATGATGATAAATATTGTAGTTCGTAATATATTATGCAATTAATAATATATGTATAATAACGTAATGACGATAGCGTGTCCATGTCAACATTAATTAAAAGCGACTCCTAATAATTTCACCATATTGGTACGGTGCGTGTTTTGAATTGTTTGTACCTAGATAGGTATTATGTACCACTACAACCGCGATGTAGACTGCAATAACGGGAAATCTGACGCCGCGTCATCGAAAGTAGTTATAACACGTACACATACACGCGTTAATTTTGAGGAGTATTATAGCTAGGGTGTATGCTATACGTTATAGTGATAGCAATAATAATAATAATAATAATAATAATAATAATAATAATAATAGTAATAATAATCCGTCTGGACATCATGAGAGTGTCGGCTGTATAGTGGCGTATGGTGTTAATAAATTAATATTTAAATGAGGCACGCGATCCGTTTCCGAAATTCGTCCAAAAAACAACGCGACGTGTCATAAGATGTACACTTACCTACGTATTATTATAATGATATTATAAAACGTCATGTACAATATGATATACAGCCTAGGGCAATGACGGGGCCGGTCGGTGTCACATTTCGGAGTGGCATGTACTGGTGTTGTAGAAGGGGTGTAATATGTCAATTGCGCCAGAAATTGCTGGTTAAAATTAAAAAAAATATGTAATTCAAAAAGGTTATAATTTATTTATAAGTGTTTAAGTTTAAAAATAGACAATAGTTGGTGAAGTCAGTAAGTTATCGTTCAAAAAAAAAAAATTAAACAATAACCTAACCTAACCTAACCATGGACGTATAATTTCACCTTATAATGTGTATTTTAAATTTTAGATAAATTTTTTTCAACACTTATTCTCAATAATATATTTTATTTAAGACAATTTATTACTCTTACAATTAAGCGTGACATATTTGTACTGAAAAAAATTTGAAATTAATTTTATTCGTATTCTTTTTACAATTTAGTTAAACCAACATTTAATATTAACACATTTTGTGTACTTAATTATTAAAATATCTTAACATATTATTATAGTGAATATTTTTGTCATAGTATTTTTTTGGCAAACATTTTGATGAACGTATTTTTTCTTTAACTCTAACTTATAAATCAAGTATTATTTTTAAAATATGTGAAGAGGTTCTAGTAAAAAATGTATCAAAATTCGGAATTCCAACAAGTAAGATACCCTAAATATTGTAATATTCTTCATTGACTAATTTTGGCTTCATTCGAATTGTTTTTATGCCCTTATAGGCCCCCCTGCTCCCCCTATGATAACCCCCCGAATTATCTAATAGCAGCCCGTGGGTCACATTTTGTCCATCACAAATTTTATCCGGCCCGCGGGCAAGAAAAATAAAGTAAAAATCGTTGATAATATCATTTTTCTTCAACGGTTTTTACCGACGTCTGAAATTTGGATCGCCCGCAAACAATTTACAGATTCCTAATGTGACCCTTCAAAAATTTGGTGAACTCCCCCCCCATATTATATTATTAATGTCCTATAATAATATGTAACAATATATCAGTGTCTAACGATAGTGATAGACTGCCCCGAAAAAAGGTGTCCTGGCACCCTAATTGCAGCGCTCCGTGTCCGATCCAAAACCGTCATATTATCCATTCGTGCGTGTCCTGATTTATAAACGGGAATCGGTGGAAGGAACGATAAGGCTTTTGTTTTTCAATCGGCCAATATATTATTGCGATGGTTACAACACCCATTTGCAGTTGTTAGGTGGCGTATTATAAGCTGTGCTTTTTTTTTTTAAGCTGACGAACCAGATTTATATACATATTTAATTGTATAAATATTATTATTTATATGAACTATAATAATTGTAGAAAACAACAGAATACGAACATAAAGAGGCCCGCAAGCTGTCTCGCACTGAAGTCCGCACGTGCCACATAATGATACGAATAACAACTAGTCGACTTAAAGAGGTCCGATGATGCGCTTTAGCTGAACAACATAATATTAATTATTGTCGGTGGTGTCAACGGGACACGCTTCGGTTGAATAAAATCCATTTGCGTTCACTAACCGTATTGATATAGGTACCAGAGGTACCTATTTAATGCGTTTGCGCAGCGAATCTGTAGCTGCCACAAAGCGCACGCGGACCGGCTACAATTATTATTATTATTATCATCATCGTCATCATCATCGCCATCGTCGTGATAATTATTATTGTGATTCCGCTAACGCTTTTTAGCAATGCGTTTCGCGTGATAATAATATATTATAGCGATGGGGTGGGGGGGGGGGGTGTTGCTGTAGGTCGTGCGTAATAGCGTATACCTATATGCATATTATTATTATAATACGACGACAATGTTTCCATAATATCGAATATAATGCACCCGGTGGACTGCAGCGTTGCCGCCGCCGCCGCGAGTTGTTATCAAACAAAAACTTATTACAACCCTAACCTAACCCGGAGATCGCCCGCGAACTGTGTGCCGCGTACAGTCGTCGACTACGAAGAAATGTGTTTTTAATTGATAGTTATGGTTGTAAGCTCGTCGTCGGGGCGTCGAGTAGGTACATAATGTTATTATTATAATCTAACCGGAGTATTATTAATTTAATATCAAACTTTTTGTGCCGAGCGTTGACATTCCTCGGTGAGTAAATAGGCGTAGTTCTGCGTATTATGCACGTTTCACGGCTTTCGTCTTCAATTATTATTGCCGCCGGAGTAATAATAATTGTTATTCTGCGCATTGATTACAACAGTATAACATTATAATATTACGTTTCCATTATCTCGCGGCGTCCCCTCCCTCACACGACGTATCATAATTAATATTATTACTAGGTATTTACAACTACTCCCTCGTCTTGTTTTTACGAACTTTAATCAAGAAAATCGACGTAGGTACACGATATAGTAATTTAATCATATAATAGTTATAGTTACGTCATAATATCTATCTCGGTCAGCCTCTCCGTTCTCAGTACCGCCGTTATTAATAATAACAAATTGTTATTAACACTTATCTCGTCATCGTGTCCTCCTGTCGCAATAATAATATAACGTCTTGTACGCTGTTAATATTCGCCGAGTTTCCGTCCTCGGTGGTATCAACTGAAATAATAATAATAATAGCATAACGTAATACATCATTGTGTATATTATATAAACAGATAAATCCGTGTCTTGTACAATAATCACTATGTCGTGTACGATTCTCGGAATTTCGTGCTCCCAAAATCGAAGAGCTTTGCTGCAGTGGCGGCTGCCGTCCTCACCTAACCTTCCATCCTACCAAAAACATTTTAACGCTGTTGTTGCCCAAGTATGGTTTGTACCGAAAACAACGACTTCCACGACCTAAGAGGTCCGTACACGACTGACTGTTTGGAGATGTTAGCTGGTTAGTTACTAGCTAGTTAGAGCTCTGACTTTCAAGTGCGTTGTATTTTGTTGGATCCGTGTCGTTCTTGCAAAGATATTGAAGTTTTATACTCGTTATCATATATAATCTAAGTTGGATTTGTATGATGAGAATGGATTGGTCCTGTTTTTGCACGAATCCATTCGATTCATTGTTGTGACCCATTAGTATCGTTGTTCCCTGCAGGCCATCGGGTTCTAATATAATATAACATAATTATATTACTCATTGTAATATTATATACAATGTAAAATAAGAAATGGATGTTCATTATGGCCGAAATCCTTGCTTAAACATTGAGTCTGGAACCAAACAATGTCGCAAATCGTATATAATTTTGTCGGAAACACATCTTATAAATCAAAATATATAACTTGAAATCATAAATCTACGCACAAAAACTGTTTTAATAATTATATATTATGTTGTGATTGAACATGTAAAGTTTTTGGGTTTGTTTGTAGGAAGATATCTCTGGAACTACTTAACCGATTTTTTTAAATTCTTTCACCAGTAGAAAGCCATTTTACTAACTACTGCTGGTCACGGAGATGGTAGATGCTTACTGTCGTAGACGCCGCTTATCGATTTTCATAGTAATAAGCAAATTAGAAATTACCCACTCGAGTGGTTGACAAACGATTTTTCATCAATAAGCCGCGTCAATAAGATTTGAAATCGAGGTATGTGCGAGCGCGCATTATATAAGCGGTATATAAGTCCAAGTCGTTTTGCCTCGTTACGAATTATGTTTCATCGTATTTATCCGCAAACAGCTCGGTGTTATATCCCTGTGGATAATGTCATTTGTCGTGCATGGCGATATGGAAATAACCGAGTACACACTGAAATAAAGGCGCCACCGCGCAGACGTCTATGCGGAAAACACCGCACCGTAAGTTTGATTACGACCAAACGCTTCAGCGGTAAGTAAACATTAATACTGCGCCTGGTTAAAAATCGTGAGTCATTCTCACACGACGCGCCAGGCGCTATTTGCACACGCCGCCCATGCGGTCGGTATTCTATATTATAATATTAACTATAGGTACTATATAACACTACCTGGGTTATCCGAGTTCTACTGTTGGAGGACTTGGAGGGGGTGTACCACTTTTTTACAAACAGTAACATTTATTAAAATTATTTCTGATTTCTAGATTTTCAAATGTACTTAAAGACCATATTTTAAAACTGTTGAGATTCTCGTATTACGTTAGAAGTGGCTTGTGACAGTACAAACATTCGTTTTTAAAATGATTCCATTGAGAAGAACTCGAACGCTTGGACATGTTAATGTTATTTTTGCACCGACGACTATGTACTATTCTTCCAAATACTACTCTTTACCTTGAGAGTGATGAAACAGACAGCTTCAAGTGAGTCGCTAACGCGTTTAAGTCTTACATGTGCTAAATAAATATCCTCTGCTCCAAGCGACAGTCACGCCGTAATCGCTATAAAATAAAACATGTTTGAGTACGTTTTAAAACAATCTCGTCACCTACATAATTCGAATACTGTAGGTAATATTTGCAGAACTAATGACGACCGTTAACCGGGTTTGAACGGTTATTATTGAAACACAGCGGTCGATCTTTGACGATACGTCATTATAATATCCAATATAATATAAGTAATATATTATTTTTGTTCCGCGTTGCGGCAGTGGCCCGCCCGACCGTGATATTGGAAAAATAAAACGTCGTCCGTGACCATACAATAAATATATATACTACAGAAATTAGGTGGCGTGTCTAGAGAATTTATCATAATATTCATAATACACAAAACAGAACGATAAATGTGTATTATATTATTATATCGAAAAATAAATCCCTTACCGAATGTATTTGATCGATATGGTTATAGCGCAAAATATTTCTACCATTTTATCCTATACAGCGGCCGCCGTCTAGGCATTTTTTTTTCTCAGCTGCATATTATATTATATTATTATTATTATTGCGACGATAGAAAACATTTTCCGCGGCGGATATCGATTTTTGGACCAATACTGTTCTATAAACTTGTTACTAATACCGTGTTATGTTTCAGAAAAGCGATACAAGATAACACCACGAATAGCAACACAGTTTTACTGGTGAGCGTTGAATTATGAAGACGCTTATTTTTCAGTTAGAGTGAGTATTGTGATCATGTAGATTACGATTTACAGTGTAATCATTGTATAATGAGCAACTCACTATTCGTCCCTTTCACATACTCTCCTATCACAGCTAAGCAAAATACTATAATAGTTAGTGATATTTACAATAATGGCTTTGTACTGTTCATATCAGTTTATTATTGTCACTGACATTTATACCTATTATATACATTTATACAGGTTCGCGACGGATAGTCGTAGATCAGTAGTATTATATAATATTAAGATTAAGTTGTATGATAGCAATTAATTACTCCATCTGAATCAATAAAACTATACATATTTTGTTGTAAAAACCGACTAGAAATTATTGCGTACATAAAAAATAATAAAAATATAATTATGTCATGAAGCTGCTGATTTAAAAACTGGTGGTGCTAAACACACTCAAGTCACCTAAAAATATAACGCTCAGGACCACGAAACCAAACTAAAATAAGTGAGGTTAGATCACGTTACCCTGGTTGTTCGAAAAAATATTCTCGTTTCTGTGCATTTGGACATTGCAATTTCTAGAAATTTTCGCACATGATTTTCAATCATTCGGCAGTCGGATTCCGATATCCAACTGTACAAAGTGTCAAGTGAACGTAGAATTACTCACAGCCAATGACGAATAATGTGCGAGTACATACTAATACTATGTACCTATTCATGTATATAGAATGTTAATAATATTTGAGTAAATCTAGTAGTCTGTCTAATGCTCCACAGACGGGTGAAGGGATGAATAGTTGAATAAAATTGGTTATTATAGTTATTACTGTGTTTGAAAGTACTCCAAAGACCAAGATAAAATTCCCAAGTGTGAGGAAGGTTGAGTGATTCACCCATAAAAATAATACGTCACTGAGTGTTTATACTAACTACATAAAATGTATATAATATTATTCTTCGGCGAATGAAGGTTAGAATCGTACAATCGCAGATATCAGTTATTATTTTTATTTCGATATTTCATATTGTTATGTTGTCATACCAACAAAACTATATATTATTATACACTATATACACTTATCACTATATATATTATGTTCCGTTGAAATGGCAGTGGCAGTGGCGTCGTATTTAATTTGTTTTCGTACGCGCCCCGAATAAAACGTTATCATTGTAGCTGACGTTTATAAAAATAATAAATGTCACCCTTGTTTTTAAGAATTCTTTCATTTCATAGTGTTTTTATTTTGTTATTAATTACTCGTTTCGTTTAAAGCAAAAGTTCATCGTTATTTTTGTCACATTTTCAAATGGATTTAAACTTCGGATTGTTACCAAATTTGAGTTTTTATTTTTATCAAAAATGATAATCATTAATTTTTTTTTTAAATTCTAATCAAAAACCGATATTTAAAACAGGCATTTACTTGAAATATAGAAGGACCACTTTTCAAGAGTCCTGTTTACATAAAAAATAATAAAAAAAAATCTACACAAAAAAGTGAAATGTTTTTACAAACGTTTGAAATCTTATCCTGAATATTCTTATTAAAAAACTGTCAACTCCATTTACATTTGTTGAATTCACCCAAGCGACTAAAACATTACTGTGTCGTGATCTCTTGCTTGAGATATCATGAAATAATAATAATAATACAAAAAAATAGAGTAGAACATGTCATTGAGGTCGGTATTATTTATCCACCAAAAATGTGTGTAATTATAACTCTAACCATGTAAAAATCATCAGAGTATTATAATTTTATTTTTTTTCCAAAATAAAATAGCTATATATTTTTAATTATTTGATCAAAATGTCTATAAATTTTGATTTTCAGACTTAAAGTTTAAATACTAATCGAATAATGAATTTGAAAGTTGTGTTGCAGGTCTGAATTAAAATGATTTAATTTGAAATTGTAATTACCGCATATTTTACAAAACGATAAATATGTGAAAAAAAAATGAATAAAGATAAGATTAATTTTACATGGATGAACAATATTAATTAATGAAGAAAATTACTAACGTACAGAAATTGTATAGATGGTATATTTCTTAGGTATTATATTATAACGTATCGATGTGACTCAAAAGTCACCACTGATTGAAGCAGAATTTCTAGTCTATAGCTACAAATAGATAAGACATAATATTATAATGCTTGCCTATAATAAATAGGATTTGACAAAAATTGCATACTCATTTTTTTTTAGTTTCCAATGCATAATATATAGGTATAAGTATGCATGGGTTTAATTGATTGACCAGTGCACATAAAATGTGTTGAAAAGTTTAAAACAAATTAAACAAATAATTTTCAGAGAGCAAATTTAGTGCATTTTTTTTTTTTGCTATAAAATTAGACGCGATAAAAATTATGTAGTATTGTTATATCTAGTTACATCGTTGATTTTTGAAAATACATTTTTTTGCGATTTATAGTGAAAAAAAAACCCGTTATACAAACAAGATAGGTAATACAAGACAAGACTAACCATGACATCCAGGGTTTTGTTTGGGTATCGATACGAGTGTGGACACGTTAAGTATGTTTGGGACGGTAAGTGTTGTTACTGGAGTTAAAGTGCACTTGACTGTTATAAATTCAGTCGACACACGATAGAACTATATTATGTTGCGAGATTATTGTCTCATAGGCGTGAGTAGAACTTCAAAATAATTGAATGGATCAATATTCTACCGAAACACGCTAAACTACTTTAATACCTATACAATGAAATAATATATTATATAGGTCATCTTAAGTTTCAACAAGATCATTGTGTGCATTACACATTTGTCATAATTTTAATTTTTTTTATCTTTTATAAAACACTCGAAAAGGTAAAATGGCTCTTTCTGGTTTTTGTGATTGGATACTATATTATAATCGATTAATTATGGAGTAGGGGAATTTTTAAAAAATTGAATTATATAATATATATTGTATGGTTTTTTTTAACTTTAACAATATGTAGAACCGACACGTAAGGTTCTCTTGCTGTATTGTAAGTTTCATGTTTATCTTGTCATTTAGGGGGTCACTTTCAATTTTAATACATATTGTAATGGATGCGTTCAATTTAAATTAATAGTTAAATCATTGTATACGAACAACAATTATTATGAGCTGAACAGTGGCCTCTATTCTTTATGGTATTTTATAATTTTTATATTTATATAGGTAGTTAAAAATAATTAATAAATTATGGCTGTATGTTGAATGTATGCCAAAAGTCATGTAATTGTTAATAACTTTTGTTGCTACTTGGTAAAATAATTTAATCTTATATGACATTTTCATGTTTTTTAACGGATAAAATAGTTTTGTACAAAATCTAAACAAATTCAAAATAGTAATCACCTATAATCTATTAGTCTGAATATTACTTGAAAATTCACTGCTTATAGAAAATTTTAATTTCCTTGAAATATGTGTATACTGTATTACTGTATAGTAATATTTCGATGTTTTCAGTGGCATATTGTGGTCAAACACTATTACAGCAATTACTTCGGTAGATATTTAAATTGGCTCAGACGAAATAAATATATATATATACCCAAGTTGAATGTATGATAAGTATACTATGAAGTCATTCTTAGAATTTACTGGTATGGAAGCAATCCTTATTGGAATATCCTTATTTTGATATTTTTTATAAAATTAAATATTGCATGAAATTGATAAAATCTCTTCTGTAATTTAATTGAATTATAAATTCCTTTATGGAGAGTACCTACATTTTTTATACAGAAAAATATGCTCACAATTTGTATACAAATCGTTTTACTTCGGGAAAATAATTATAAAAAAAAAAAAAAATAATTTAATAAAAATCAACATTTTTAAATGTCTTAAACAAAGAAGAATAAAGAAAATAATAAACATTATCATATTTAAGCATATGGATAAAAAAGACAATAAAGTATTTTAATTTATTTATTGAAATTTTCAACTGCTTCTTTTGCTTTTTTTATTTTCAATTAAAACTCTGATATAAATCTTTAAGTATAAAATCCACGTTATCGTCATCATAATATTATGTGACACGTCGTTCCCCGTAATTTATATTGTAATTAATGTTTTCCATTAAGTTAAGCGGACATTTAGCCAGTTGCCTGTATAATTATATATATTATTCTTTAACTATTCTATTATACTATCACGAGTAGGCTTTTAAATTCAGTGATAATTCACCAACCTGTGAGGCGCTGATTAAATATTTGTTTCACTGGCAAAGTGGAGGAGACTTTTATTTTAAATTGTTTAAATCAAACACGTCTTAGCCGCTCTAACGATTGCTTCATATCGTTTGCTTAAAAGCTTTTGCACAAATTCAAACTGAACATATTACCTTGGACACGGGCCACATATTTGACTTATTTGTGAGCCACGTCGAGATTGACGCGTTGCAGTGAAATAATCTTCATGAGCTAAAATATATAATTAAGTGATACTATTTGGAACCTAGAGAGTTCAAATTTCGGTGAAATAACAAACGGAAATGATACACGTTAAGATTAAATTAAACTGTATTACATTTCATAACCGAATTAATAGTGATGACAATATAAGTGATGACAATTATTTGAGGCAATTATCTGGTCAAATATCTTTTATGCATAATAAACACGTTGGTGTAGGAACGATTTTGACTAAAGTTAATAATTTAAAAATATTACAAAGAAAATTATTACCAAATAAATTTAATTAGTTTTCAAACTGTTTTAACTTAGAGTGAATCATTTTAATAACCGCCACTAAAAATAACATAAGAACAATTTTTATGACAATTAAAAAAGGTCAAACAAATTGTGAGACCACATACAAACGTTTATAATTTTTATTGAACAAATTTTATATAACATCTAAATATCTAATATTATTAGATTTATCTTTTTATTATTAACTTACATGTACTAACCTGTACCTGCTGTGGCGTTCCCCTAACCGTTAAACACATCCTGACTGACTGCCAGAGCTATGACAAGGACAGAAAGGATGCCAACCTGCCCAACCAGCTCTCTGAGTCACTGAACCCGTACAATTTTATAAATATATTAGAATTTATTAATAACACAAAATTAATTAACGAAATTTAAAAATTGTCTATTTATATCATACAACAATTTACGTATAAAGAGAACGTAAATGTAGTATAATCTAATTATGTAAATATGTAAAATATGTCAGTCCAATGGCCATAGCTGCCGCGGACTTAATAAATAAAAAAAAAAAACTTTCATGTTATGGATTATAATAATATTATAACATATTGTTCCATAATTCCTAGAAAATATTTTTGTGAAATAAGTATTTTAAAAGTATATAATAAAATTAAAAAAAATTAAAAATTAACTTAATTTACTAAAATTTAAAAAAAAAACGTGAAATGTCTTAGAATTAAACTTTTTATAGATATGTACATTAAAATATAATATCTTAAGTATTTTATTCTAAAAAGATTTTTTAAAGATATATAGGTTATACACTTATACTACTGAAATAAATAAAAATTTTAATAAGTGTTCTTGAACTATATGTTCAAAAATAATAGATAAATATAATATTATGCAAATATTAATATGTGATAATAATATGCGATGAACACATGCTGAATATAATTATTCTTTGCGGATTCATTAATCACCAAGCCTTATATTTTTTATGTCATTATGAATTTGAAAATTACAATTTATTATTTTGTGAATAAATAAAACTTTTATAAAAGTTAAAAATGTCTGAATATTTATATAGCAGAGGAAATAATTATCTCACAATACTTTACCAATAATGACCCAATTAAGTAAATATAATTTAAATATTTCACAATTTAAATACGTGTGATTGTCTATGCACAGTTGCTTATATAGTACTATATAATATTATTATGTACATATAATTTATAAAAAAAAGCATTTGAATAAAATATGATAGCCGAATAGGTAGTTGTGTCGACCCTACTTTATGACAGCATGCGTCGACCGCTTGAAGCATTTCATGGAATGCAAAATAATGATTACGAAGAACGTTTAATGTTTACCGTAAGCTTATGGTTCTTGCAGATTTCTCTTTGATGTAGGCAAAAAGTTTAATACCATTTATTTTGTTGTGCGTGATCAAAATATAGGTATAATAAAATGTACATTTTTATTAATTTACATTCTGGAAACGTTCCGAATAAAACTGTCATCGCCGTCTATATCAGAGCTCTTGATTGCCATTTTTCACTAACAATATGTTTTCACATGATTGTTGACAAAGGCTATCCTACGTTAGTAACAGGTGACTTCCGTGTTTCGTAAATTTTTTGAACTTCAGGACTTGTATATAAATGAAAACGTACGACTCAGCCAGTACCTATACGAGCTACGTTCGTAATCGTGATGTAGATTATATTATCCTAACCTTTACCAAACCTAACCTATAGTTAGTACACCTACCTATACCCATCATGACCTATATTATATTTATATGTTTGTAACCGTTAAAATCTGCCTGTGACCACGAATAAGCAGTTGAATTTAATTTTTTTTAAGAGGATGTCAGTGCACTATTTTTTTTTCTCTCTCTCTGACCCACGGTCAACGTAACGCAACATTCTACATTCTCAATAATGATTATAATCATCATAGTTTCTAAAATTAAAGTAAAATTACCTCTTATACAATTTAAAGGTAATATTTTTATCTAGGACATCTCAAAGTTGTATTATCATATTTTAATTTTAAATTGAATTATGAGTATTTTAAGGTGTACAAACAATTTGCAATTTTTAAATATTACCTTTAAATTTTATAAGAAATCATTTCACCCTAGTTTTAGAAATTTGAATGATAATAATCATTATTTCGAATCTACAATATGATATGTTGTACTTGGGGCAGAGAGAGAAAACAAATATAGTGCGCTGACATCTTCTCGTGTGGCTCACTTAATGTGTCGGTTGTTTGAGCGGGGGAAAATCATAAAATTATGGCCATCGACATATTTTACATTTTTACCGATTGTGTTTTTGAATCACAGCCTCGCCAAAATAAAACGAGTGATTACTGAATAATATTATTCCTATGTATTCGACAGAAATCAAGCATCCGAGAACTCGTTGATATACCTACACCCGATCTGCACCGTATATAGTAATTCGTTTAAACCAAATCATTAAACAAACTAGTAAAATATACAACATGAACCGAATCCAAATATCAGTTTGTAAAGATTATATTATACTTCTGTATATATGATAAAATATCGGTATACGCGATATAATATATGTTCAAAAAGTTCGAGTAAATTATATTATTTTATCGACTGTATGAAATAAACACCATGACGGCTGCAGTAACCGTATAAAATCGGTTCTTTCGAACAAAAAACATAGTACAAATATCACATTGCGACATTATATGAAATTTATTTCAGTGTTTATATATATTATTATGATACGTGGATCGTAAAGATATTTTATTTTGTCTATGCATCCCATTGCAGTGACGGTGGAGACTTCAAGGAAAAACTACTTAATGCAGGTACCTAACAACACGTTGCGCAAGAACACAACAAAAGCTCGTGATGAACGATGGCTGTATAAAATGCTATGTGGCATGAAGAAAGTGAAATTATATAAAATTTCTTTGTGAAGTGCGGCTATTGTGCAGAGATAACTTATTAGGCCGATGCAAAAACATGCTGACATGCTAAAATGTATTTTTATTACCTAATAATAAAGTTTTAATTCATAAAATTGTAAATACATTTATAGCTTAGGGATCGTTATAAGATCTAATTGTTCAGTATAATGATAAATAAATTTGTAAACATTTTGATCACTCATGAAATTTCCAACTACTGAATACTGTGTAATTTGTGAGATCGTAAAAATAAAATAATGTAAATAAAATATCTCGTAAAAAAAATATATGTATATACATTAGGATATGTATAATATGTATACCTACACTATATATTATAATATTGTTAAAATTTTATATGAAAAGCGGTGCATTTAAAACAAACGAATAACTCGTGTTAGGAATTTAATTTTCAATTGTGAAAACGTTCACAAATAATACCATTCCGAAATCCTGACCCAATTAACACATCGCGCGTAGTTGTGTTTAATCTGAAAACATCTTTATTATTTTAATATTTAATATTGTATTATTCGAACGATTACGCTTGTTTTCATTCCGTCGGTTTCTATTTTCCCGTTTTAAGCGTCGGATTAGTAGTTGAATATTGTTGTTTTAACAAAATGTGCAAAATGGCTTAAATTATTAATACGATTAAAATTAATGCAAACATATACGTAATTAAAAGTAGGTGGGTACTAAATAAAACGGGCATCAAAAATCCTTCAAACTGTAAACATCTAGCGTAGGGAACATTTCGAGTGTTCGAACAATCCTTTTTCACAATATTCTATTATGTTGAATATGAGTTTTAATTTCAATTTCGAATGTGACAAACAAATAACAATCGTATTTTTAATTTTTAAGACGGTTCCGAACCGAATCCATTCGCATTCTTCTTTCACTCACTGGGCGGCATTGTCAACTTACAAAACTCTTTAAAAAAATCTATTAACTACGTTTGATATTATAATATTAATGTTTTAATTATTATATATCATAACATGCGCCGAAATCCTATTAAGCAACAAAAATAATTTTCAATTTCACACAACTTAGGACATTGATTTGCATATACCTATGTGGCTATGTATATTATGGATCATACTAAAGTTGTAGGTCATTTATATTGATCTTAAATGTTAATGTTTTATAGTATTATTATACATTTATATTATGTTTACATATAACGGTAGATAATATAAAAAAATAAGAGTACCTGTAAGTATATTATCTTGTATAGATTGTTTGTACATTTAGCTGTATTCTAAGTAATTCGGAGATACAAATTTATAATATTATATTAATATTTAATCATGCTAGCTAAAATCATTGATTTTACACTAATTTAAAAAAAAGGAGTAAAAGTAAAAATTGATATATTTCTGTTTTTTTGCTCGTGCATAATGGCGGAGTTATATGCGTTGTTTGTAATTTTCACTATCTCGTGGATTTGTTGGTTAAGTTTTGTACTTGAACACTTATAAGCTAAAAACATAAATATAACAATTAAAAATCAGTTAAATACAATATTTATGACTTTTGCCGTAAGCAACTTTCATAGATCCTAGAAAAAATATTTTAATTTTCTTAAATTTTCTATTTTTTTGTGGGGGAGGCGGGGCACTGGTATGAATACAGTTTCTTAGTTTGCATATTTGTGTCAACACACTGAACATATAATTAAAGAAATATATAAGTGTATGATATTATATAACATAAAATAATTATATTTATCTCTATTTTGAGATAGTTTTCAATCACTTACGTTTAATTAGATAAAATTAGTTAGCAGTTACGAATATAAATGTTTTGATTTGATAAATGTCTGCGTTAATTTACATATGTCTTAAAATTAATAAAATTATACTTTTTGTGGAAAAATAAAATAATACATTACACATTTGTTAAGGAATACATTTTATCCACTGCAGCACTGTACTTACCATTGTCGTGAATAACTCACGCTTCATTGTTGTCGTAATAATATAGCATTCTTAGTTCATCATTGTTATATTCGTAATCTTCCAAACCATCGTAGAGTAACAATAGTCACAACAGCTGTTTATTATTATAACACGGATTTATTCACTGTGGATGAAAATCAACCAACCGATCAATAATCAATATAATACTACTGTTTGATTATGTGGCATTAATTAATAAAATATTATAATATTACCGAGACGACGAATAATAATATTAATTATAATATGTGATGGGTTAGGATCATAGTAAAATATTTTTGATTAATCGTATTACTATTATGATTGTTATTTTAAAGCGGAGCGTCCGTTAAAGTCCCGACGTCGTAAATAAATAACGATTTGTTTATGGTATCACGTTATTTCTATTTCCAAGTAATTATATTTATACATATATCAGGGTCGAGTAAAGCGTCGATTTGTGTCGACCAGACTTAATTAAGTGAGTCGACACAATCGGGGGCGCTTGGGTGTTTAGTCGGGCGGTAGCCGGACCCTACTCATACATAATAGTTTTTATTAGCCGTTTTATACAATATGGGTGTGAGAGTCGGCCGTCGTCGGTACAAACTTAATTAAGCGGTACCCCGACGACGAACCGGACTCGGGCAGGACAACTTATTTAAGTGCCTGGTCGTAGAGGTGTTGGCCCTGAAAAGGGCCGTTTTCGTAATAACGTCGAATCTCGGCAATTCTTGCCGGTCGACGTTGACTGCAGCGGTATCCGTGGGTTGCCGTTGATTCTTGCCGTGAGTCGGTGACCTCGTCGATAGTCGTGGAACAATAGCCGCTATGTGTTCCGCGTTAGTCGGCGATCAGGCACGGACTCTCACCGTATGGCGGCGGCGTTACGTGTCTTCGGCGGTCGGGTAACTCGTAGAGCCGCGTGAGGCAGTTGCGTCGTCGAGCTGCAAGTTGACACGGAGGCCCGCCGTGGGATGGTATTGTTGTGAACCGTCGATGGGCGGTTGCTGCTTATAGCCGTGGGGCGGCGCTGGTGTTGTCGGCTGCGGGTCTGCACGAAAGTCTGCCGTATAGCGACAACGTTGTTTCACGTCGTCGGCCGGGAGCTACTTGAAAGCCGTGGAGTGGCGCTGATCAGCTGTGGTCGTTGGTGGTCTTGGTCTTGGTCTTGGTCTTGGTCTTCTTGTCTTCAGAACTGGTAGTGTTGACTGTTGTTGAAGTGTTGAAGGTTGAAATAAGACTGACTAGATTGTCGAAAGTGTCCGGTATTTATACCCTTTTCGACAATCTAGTCCGTCGCTGATTGGTCCGCGCGTTTCGTGTTGACAGATGAATATCACACCGTTGTATTGTCGTTTCTCTTTACTAGGTGTGATTTTCATCTGTCAATCGTTCTTATTGTAACTAATTGTTGGTCTTGAAAAAGACCGTTTTGTGGTTGCCGGTTTATTCCGTTACAGAACCCCCCCCAGATTTGTGCCGGGGTGGGAACCATCTAGCACAAATTTTAAAGCGTACGGAATAAACGTGTGCGGGTCTGAGCTGCCTTGTAGATAGCTGTTCGCAGTTGATTATTGCTCATGTACCATATCAGTGTTGGTTCTTTTTCTGTTTTGTGTCTTTTTATTGGACGCTCATGTTGTGCCAGTTGACCTTTTACATAGTCTATTGCTTGAGTCATGTTGAAATTTTGTTTTGAACAATCTCGTCTTATATAGTTTTTTCCGACCCTTTCTCTGTTCTTTGATTGGTTCGTCGTTCTTGTGACGTGATTGGGTCTTCTTAGTTCTTGGTTTTTTCTTTAATTTTGTTCGTCCATACTGTGGTATGGACGTACTTCTGCCACGTTTATCAGAAGTTCTTTTTTTGATGTGGGGTGCATAACTGCTAACGTGTTTTCACTAATGACTTTGGTGATTGTATATGGACCTTCAAAAATGTTGAATAATTTTTTTATTTCGTTATTTTCTGCGTTTGATAGGTAATGGTTTTTTATTAATACCATTTGCCCCTGTTTGAATGTGATGTATTTCTTTTGCTGAATGTTTTTTTCTTTCTTTTCCACTTTGTTTAATACTCTTTCTACTGCGTAATTTATTAATTCTTGGTGCTTCTTTTTTGTGTTACTCTCTGGAAATGTGATCAAGCTCTCAATTTCATGTTTTGATCTTTTCCCTGTCATTAATTGTTCTGGTGTTATTTCTATTACCTCAGATCTCACTCTGTTCATCCATTTTTCTACTTGGTCTAGATATATTGGCCATTTTCTGTGTTGGTCATGACAGTATGTACGTAATAATCGTCCTATCTCTCTGTTGTATCTTTCAACTGCATTCGATTGTGGATGGTATTTTGTTGAGTATATGGTTTTTATATTCCACTTTTTTAATGTTTCTTTCCATAATTTTGCTGTGAATTGGGTACCGTTGTCGGATTGTATTGCTTCCGGGGAGCCGATCGTGGGTATATAATCATTTTCCAATCGATTTAGTATTGCCTTTGACGTTGCCTTCTTTAATGCGTATAGTTTTATGTACCTAGAGAATGTATCTAGTATTGCCAATATGAAGTGTACTCCTCCTCTGCCAGTGGGTAACGGTCCCATTAAATCAATTGACACTTTTTCTAATATTCTTGTTGATTTATGTGTTCTGATTGGCCCACTCGGGTCATAATTAATTGGTTTATTCCTCTGACATTTATCGCAACTTCTGATCGTGTCCATTACAATTTTATGCATATTTCTGAATATTCCTATTTCTCTGATTAAGTGATAAGTTTTATATCTTCCTGGGTGTCCTAATATCGTGTGTGTTTCTTGTGTAAGTCTTCTTGCCATTTGTTCCGGTATTGCAATTTGCCAGTCTTCTTTGTCTCTTACAAATGTTATACCGTCCTTAACCATGATGTGTTTCGAGTGTTTCATTTTTAGTTTACTTATTCTTTTATCGCATTCCTGTAATTGTTTTAAATTTTTTATGTCGTTTCGCAGTTCCTGGCTGTACCTTTCCGATTTTATTTTATTTAAGTATAACTTCTTTTCGATTCTATTATCTGTGGTTCTCGGGTATCTTGTCAATGTGTCTGCTATTACATTTTCTTTGCCTGGGATATATATGATTTCTAGCTCATACTCTTGTAACGCCAACGTCCATCTGGTTAATCTGCCACTGGTTAACCTGCATTGCTTTAAAAACGTTAGCGCGTGATGATCCGTTAGAATAAATGTTTTATTTCCTAGTATGTATTGCCTAAATTTATTACAGCAATATACCAGTGCTAAAGCTTCTATTTCTGTTGTTGAATATCGTTTTTCTGGTGGTTTGAGAGTTCTACTTGCATACCCTAGGGTTGCTCGTTCGTTGTTATCTAAAATTTGAAATAGCTCTCCCCCAATTGCTACTTCAGATGCATCCGTATTAATGTACATTGGTTGTTTTAATTTTGGAAATGATATTATGACTTTGTCTAAAAATGCTTTCTTTGATCTGTCAAATGCCTCCTGGTGTTTTTTCTCCCACGTCCATTTCTTGCTAGCTTTTGTAAGTTCTATGAGTGGTTGAATAATGTCCGCAAAATCTTTGACATATTTTCTGTAAAAGTTTAGGAACCCTAAGTAGCTTTGCACTTCTTTAATCTTCGATGGTGTTTTAAATGTCTGGATCGTTTTAATTTTCTCTGGGTCCATTTTTAATCCTTCTGTGGAAATA
>JANEHU010001561.1:0-22934 GCA_027563435.1 Nasonovia ribisnigri
TGAGCTGCTACTTTTTGAAATTGGTAATCCATCAATTCCAATGGCAATTTTAATATCCTGTACATTTGATGGAGCATGTAATTTAATTCCTTTTTCCAAACCAAAATGATGATAAATTCCAGGACTGACAATTCGATTTTCTTTTGACTTACAAATAGGAGTGTTTAAAATTGTGCGGCAATCAATTGGTAAGTTGTTGAAACAACTATGCATTTTTAAACCTTTTAACAAACCATTAACTGCACTATGAGGAATTTTAAAATCTATTGCCCAAACAGATATAAATTCCTGGATTGAAAATTGTTTAAATGCATCTGTTAATAATTTATTTGTATTTAATGTATGTATATTTGTTGCCTCATGAGAAGTGTTGGTATCTGATAATGGCAAATTAATTGAATCATTTGAAATATTCGAGGAAATATTGTAATGGTCCTTAGGGTTGGACGTTGCTAAGTTATCATTATCAAATAAAGGCATACAATTTAAATTATTTATTTCTAAGTCATTTTCTGGTGGTTCATATTCCAATGAATTTGAGTATGAAAGGAATTCCTCAACAACTTTAATTTCTTCCCTTATCTTTCTTCTTTTGGTGCATACGCTCTCTATTCTTCTAATAGACATAGTATAATTTTGTAGTTACTACCAAATACAAATCCAAACCTACCAAAACCAAATTTATTACTATAATAAGTACATATTTAGTATAACTTGTACTTTTTGAAGTATATACCAACAAAATAAACTATAACATACCTACCATAATATTTCCCTAAATTCACTATGCACAGTGTACACAAAAATTAAATAAATTTGTTTTTAGAATTAGTCTATTTAGTTGTTGATTTATAAAGTTTTAAAGTTGAATATTATTTAAATTGATGTACCTATTATTTTTAAAACATAAATTATATAATAGGTATAACAAGTGTTATTATTCTTCTTATTATTTGTTAATCTCACAGAGGTACCCACCCCAATATTATGTTATGGTATTATGTAAATATAAAATATAAATTTCAACTGTATGAATATTTTACTTACCGTATGAATTCCACTAGTCCACCGGTTACATCAATATTACGTGTTAAAGTGATTTACTGATTTTTCTCTGTATGTACTCTGTACTCTGTAGTCCGCACTCCGAGTATACTCCAAGCGCGTTAAGAACAAAGAACAAACCATAAGACGAATACCGTGGCAGACGAATAGAGGATTTAGCGTCTGTTTCGCGCAGTTTGCTTTCTGGTTGGTTGTACACAAATCTGGTGACCGTTATACCACAATTACACAGCGCGGGAAATTAGTTCTATTGTTTGAGAAATACACGCACGACACTGTTTAAATAAAAGTCGATAAAAGTCGCTGCAAGCGGTGAGGTAGAGGAAACTGTTATTTGTTATGGCTGTATACAGGCTGTTCTTAACAGGTTCTAAGCCTGAGTATAATAAATATCTATTTCGGTCTACACGCTACACCATAGATAAAAGATAACACTGGTCTGCACTCAGTCCATCGAGATAACGCACCTCGGCGGCGATGAAAACTCATACGCTCTTGCGCATTCCCACCACTAACCAGCCCAAGCATCGTCCGTCGTAGGCGGTCGCCGGTCGTTGTCACTTCCGACGGTGGACGATAAATACGACGTACGTACGATAGAGTATAGACGATACCGTCTAGTATACTACTCTAGAACAATACTTCTATAAATTATAATACATTACAAGATGAGCAATTACTATTGGAATTAAACTTCTAGGATATGCGTGGTAACGTAAATCGGATCAATGGGTATAGTCACGACTCACGAGATCAAATAATAGAAAGTTAATTCACACCATAATATCATATCATTATTATTATTAATATTATGCAATAATAAACGAACATCGCCGTTCGCTGTTAGCGTACAACGATCGGGCGAGGTTCGCAATTATTGGAGACGGCCGAAATAACTATAACATGCGTTGTAAAATAGTCTATTATATTATATTGTATTGTCGAGTTAACTATTATATTAATTGAAGACCTAAGAGCAACAAAAAGACATATCTAATTAATACAATTTTTCAGGAGGCACTATTTAAATGTTTTAACAATTAAATAATAGTTTTACAAATTAACAAAACTTATTATTATATTTTAAGCGGCCCCTACACGTTCAATAATATTGAGATCAATAATATATTGTGCAATAAATATCCAACCCTGTTTGAATTTCTTCAATATATTGTACAAATGTACAATCCTTCAATATATATACCTATATACTAGAACTAGACTTTCAATAATATTGCGCAATATCAATTATTGAGCAATATTATTGTTCGTGTAGGGGCCGCTTTAGATCCAACGTCAATGCGTATAAGTAGGTAATAGCCAGTGACAACTGACAAGTTGTTAAAATAAAATGTTTCGTTGTAAAAATGATAAGCATATAAATAATAACTTATAACATACATAAAATAATAATTTGGTGCAACAACAAGATATCTCCATTTAAATGATATCTCTGAATTTAATAGTCGGATTTTTCTGGTTGTTGCACCAAATGATGCAGTTTTGTTCAACCTAGGGTAGAGTAATCTATACATAATATATAGTCACACGATATGAACATAAAGAACTATAATAATATGAACTATTTCAGTGACATAATAATATTATGGCATAAACCATATTCCAATCATTGACAAATTTTGAATAAATCCCCATTCCCCAACAAAATGGCCAAAAAAGGGGTTACGTTATTGTTATTTAAAAAAGTTTCAATCAGCGCGCGTTGTTTTTATAACGTTGCCTACTTAACATCGTTAAAATATATTTACTATAACATTCTCGTCAGCTTTTCTATAAATATTATAATAATGGGTTGTATACAATATTTTAAACAAACGATTTTCATAACCACATTTCTTTAATATTCTTCTAATTATAAATGTGAAATGTTATAGTAACTTTTAAACTATAACAATTAAAACTGAATATTATGGTAACTTTTGAAAAATGTTTTTCAAATAATGATAAAAAATTAACGTTAACATAATAGTATAATAACATCTCAACTCAAATATTATAACAGAATATATTACATAATGTTATTATAATATCAATGTTACTAAATTGCTGTCTGGGTTAATAGCTACACTAGAGCCAAAGATATAAATACATACAAATTAGTACCTAATAACTTGGGAAAACACACTTGGCGTATCAATAAACGACCGCCGTATGACCGCCGGCGGGCACACGGCGGCTAACGTGTTAAAAGCATTTAATAATAAGTCAATGTGTATTGATTTCGTCGTACCTACGACGATTATCAATATTACTGCACGTAAACGTATTTTCTAGTTTGTCCGTGTATACGAGTACACGTCATTTTACATTTGACTATCGAAACGTCTGGACAACTGACATAGAACAGGTAAGTTTAACTTTTAGTTTTAAGTTGTAATTTTTGCTATACCACGTATTCAAAAAAATTTGGAAATACTTAAATCATTGTTATTATTTAGAAATTTGAATATCTACCATACTCGTTCAACAATACAGTGCAATTATGCTTTTCGTATGATTTCTTGACCCAATTGTTCGAATAAGTAATAATCGATGCGTTTCAATATTTAAAGATTTAAATTTAAGAAATTTAAGAAATAAGATAATGACTGAAAAGGTTGAATTACATAATTACACAAATTTGCTAATAAGCGGCTCTACTGTATTTGATTTCCAAATTTATTATATTGAAATTTAATATATCCCAGATAACAAAATAATATAATAATTAAAAAACGGAATTAAGTGAATTGAAATCGCAGTGTTATTACTTATTATATTAGTTTACAACAGAAAACTTTATAAATAACGATTTTTGGAACATACATTTCATTTCATTACAAAATCAACTTTATAAGACTGATATTCGATATTCGATCATTTGACATAATACCATAATAATTATATAAAACCAGTCATATTCATTTATAATAATATTTTAATATAACTGAAATATTTATTATTATTATATAAATGTTATTTTTATAATGAATTTATAATATTATAGTAATAATACTGGTAACTCGTTACTCGTATCATTACAGTTTTGCTATCTGGGATATTTTATTCGAAATTTAGTTTTTTAATAATTTATAAATAAAAGTTAGTGTTGCCGCTGTCAGCTCTTATTAATATTAAATAAGTTGTGCCTTCACGACTGAATCATATATATATATGCTTATAAAATATAAAATGAAAACAATAATGTGTGTTGGCAGTTGTGTACCTTTTATTGAGCAATAATAATAATAATAATGTGTTTTTCTTTTAAGTAAATAAATAAAATAATAAATTGCCAGGCAGGTTTAGTATAATATAAATATAATATGTAGCCTCTTGGCTTTTGACAATAATACAATAATGCTATAATGCAAATAATAAAAAATACAAAGTTTCTGACTAGAATATGAATAAATAGTATAACAAATGAATAATAAAAAACAAGTGCTTGATTAGCACATAGTAATATAATTATGAATGACTAAATGAATAATATAATAATTTGCAGCTCGTCAGCTAATTACCTTTAGAACTGGTGTCCGTTAGCGGCTTCGAACCAAACGCTACCGTCTCAGGATGCACACATTTGAACAATAAAAAATACAATATTATAATACTAAATGTGTGACAATCCTGAGAACGTACGACTAACGGGCCACCAGCTCAGACGAATAAATCACAAGTGTACATGCAAATCACAAATGGCAAAAATTCACGTGCTTCTGTAAGTATCTCTTTTGAGCGCCCTGAATTGGGGAATAATATTAATGAATGAACTACAACAATTGAATGAACGATACTTACAGAAGGCAAAACTCACAGATGATGTACACAAAATGATTGACTGAATTATGAATGTATTGTATTGACTAGAGAATGAAATTGAATGTCTATGTATTGTATATTAAAGATGAATCAAATACCGACGACTGACTATAGAAGCACCGAACAACCGTCCACCTCGGAGGTCGTGTGAAAAAGGGGCGAGTTTTACATTAACGGACATACAACAAGCAACGAGAACTGTACGAATGGGCTTTCAGTGCCACCACACTAAAACAAATAGACATGAAAAAACTAATGACTTTGTGACACTGAAAGCATGACTTAACGAGAAAAACTTTGAACGAATATGACTTTTGAAAACATAAATTGATAACGGTCACGCAGCTGACCGTTCGCACACGGAAATATGATAAGAATTTATTTGATTACGGCTGCAGCTGCGGACCGCACCGTTGCATGCACATAAAGAAAAATGATAACAGAAAAACAAAATGAAAATGACACAAATGACAATCTTAAACATGAACATACTCCCCCCTTTGAAAGTACCTATCTTTCAAAATTTACATATCATATACTAAAAAAATTAAATAATCGGAAGCTGACAGAGGAGTATGCATTCTTTAAACATGAATCTTGAATAATACTAATATGATTACTGAAAAATAATTCATCTTTAAGAGATGAGGCTAACATAGCCCAACTAAATAATAACAACATAATTTACAAAATAGTAACAATAATAATGAAAAAACATAAAAAAAAAAAAAATTTTTTAAATTCCTAATCTTCATCATCGTGATCCTTTTCGGTTGGTAGTAAGGCTAACTTGATTGCAGGACGTCGAAATTCAGACCCAGTGGAATTTCGCACGGTCACTGCCCTAACAACACCATCAGGCCCAGGATGAACTGCTGCTACGCGGACTAATGGCCATTTAAGGGGTGGCATGTTGTCGTCGCCACGCAAGACTGCAAGATCACCAATACAAAAATTTCGATTTGGCTTGGTCCATTTACCTCTTCGGTGGAGTTGAGGCAAATATTCTTGTGACCACCGCTTCCAAAAGAACTGCATTTGCTGCCTCATAAGTGAATATCGTTTTAAGCGGTTTTGCGGCATGGATGATACATCGGGCTCAGGTGGTAGCATGAGTGGACCACCAATTAAGAAGTGCCCTGGCGTCAGTGCATTGAAGTCGTTTGGATCTACTGAAAGTGGAGATAGAGGCCGAGAATTTAATGCAGCTTCAATTTGACATAGTAAAGTTCTGGTTTCATCAAATGTTAGCAACACTCCCTTCGACACTCGAAGAAGATGCCTTTTAGCTGACTTGACTGCACTCTCCCACAACCCTCCAAAGTGTGGGGAGGCAGGTGGTATAAAGTGCCACGTAATTTCTCGCATAGTAAGAAAATCATGTACTTTATTGCTGTTTACAGTTGCCTTGAAATATGTTTTGAGTGTACGGTCTGCACCTACAAAGTTTGTGCCATTGTCGCTGTGAAGGTCCATACATTGACCTCTCCGTGACATAAAACGAGATAGTGCAGCCAAAAAATCTTCAGTAGACAGTGATGACACTAATTCTAAATGGATGGCACGAGTAACCATGCAGATAAACACACAAATATAACTTTTTGTCGGTGATATCTTTCTCAGCCCACTGCGAACGAATATTGGGCCACACAGATCTACTCCACTATTGGCAAATGGTCGAGCAATAGTAACGCGTACGCTGGGCAGAGGCGCCATTAATGGTGGAGTAAATTGAGGGCGCGCTCGGAAACAGGTTACACATTTTTGGACGATTTGTGTTGCAATCTGTCTTCCCCGGATTGGCCAATAGTTTAATGTTACGTGGGCAATCAATGCCTGTGGTCCTGCATGCATGAGCCGAATATGCTCATAATTAAAAATTAGCTTGGTAATCAATGATTTTGACGGTAGAACGATAGGATGCTTTGTATTGTATTGGCCAGGAGCATAAGCAAGCCGCCCTCCTACTCTGACCAACCCCTGATCGTCAATGAATGGGTTTAAGGCCTTTAAACAACTTCCACGATGGACCATCTTACCAGAACGCAAATCTGCTATTTCGTTTGACATCGACTCAGACTGAGCTTGCATTAACCAAAAACTTCTGGCTTTATTCATTTCATCCACCGAAATGAAACCATTGCACCGCTCATGGTTTAACTGTTTGGCTTTGCAATTAGAAACAAAACGTTGAACTAAAGCTGTTGTTCTTAACAATTTGGACCACATAGAATACTTCTTCAACAGCCAGAAAGGTTCTTTATTCGTTGTTGCTAAGATTAATTTGACTTTGCGTATCTCAGGTATCTCTGATGGCAAAATTGGTGTGTCAGGCCAACAGGACCTTTCCTTCTTGAGCCACTTTGGCCCTTGCCACCATAACTCGGATGAGACCATAGTCCCAACATCAACTCCTCTGGATATGAGGTCTGCAGGATTATCAGCTGTGGGTGTGTGATGCCATTGAATTTCACATGAGAGCTCATTGATTTGGGCAACTCTGTTGGCAACATAAACTTGAAGTGGTTTTAGACTATTTAACCATGCAAGAACAATAGTTGAATCTGTCCACAGGTATATGTTTTCTGTAGACAATTTAATGTTTATATTTGAAAATTCATCTTTAATCTCGTTTACTAACTCTGACAGTAATAACGCGCCACACAACTCCAGACGGGGAATAGTGGTGGTTTTAATTGGCGCAACCCGAGATCTAGCCGTAAACAATTTAACTTCAGCATCACCATCTTTCTTACTGGACCGAATGTAAATGCAAGCACCGTAGGCATGCTGGGATGCATCACAGAAACCATGAATTTCATAACTGTCTGACTCAGGTAGTAATGCTAGTCTTGGTATAATCAATCCATTGAGTGCAACCAAACTTGAATAAAATTTTAACCATTTTGATCTTATCTCTTCTGATAAAATGTCATCCCAACCTACTTTAAGACTCCATACTTGCTGGATAAAAATCTTGCCTTTGATCAACACTGATGATAATAGTCCAAGCGGATCATAGACACTATTTATATCTGATAGGAGTGTGCGCTTACTTATGTGTTGAGGAGCATTCCAGTTTTTCATTGCAAACCGAAAGCTATCTATAGATGGTTGCCAAAGAAGTCCCAACGCGCTCAACACCTCAGTTTCAGTAAGATTTATCATAAAGTTTGGATCCTTCTGATTATGTGGAAGGCTGTTAAGGAGGTTTGACGAACTTGAACACCATTTACGCAACGGAAATCCAGCAGTACCAAGGATTGAGTGAACTTGTTGATGGATTTCAAAACATTCTTCATCAGTGTCACCCCCACTTATCAGGTCATCTACATAGAAATCCTGACATATGATTCTGCCTATGGGTGTGTTTTCAATGAGCGCACCAAGCTCATGGAGACAGCGTGTAGCCAGGAAAGAGGCAGATTTTGTTCCATATGTGACTGTCTTGAGTTTATAATGCCTTAATGGTTCTTCAGGTTGCGAACGATATACAATGCGCTGCAAATCACAGTCTTCATCAGACACTAGCACCTGTCGGTACATTTTTTCCACATCAGCAGTTAGAGCAATGCGATGTAATCGAAAACGCAACAATATGTTAAATATATCTGGTTGCATTTTCGGGCCCCTGAGCATAATGTCATTCAATGACAGTCCTGACTTGGATGCCGCAGAGCCATCACCCATATAGCAAATAGTCAACATTAATATTAAATAGATGTGTAAATCATATACAATTTCCGATATTTACGTTTAAATATCTACAAACTATTATCTAGATATCTAATAATTTAGATAAATATTCAAATAATTTAACGATATTATTATTACGTTGAATTTGAAATATTCAATTATGTACTACGTCCATTTATATATGGAATAATTATTGAGAAATATCATCGTAATATTCAGTTACTTTCATTAAAGTGATATTTATTATCAGATATTAAATAATAATAAATATATAATATTGCTTTGATAAGCGCTAGATATCAACTTCAAGATATTTTATAATTATTATGCCAAAGATATTGTTCAAGGAACATTAGTATTATAAATATATTTTTGTATACAAAATATAGTAATCATTATTATTATATATATTATAACTTTATCATTTATATCAAAATGATATCATATCGATATTAAAATTAAATTATAGTCAATATCTAAAAATAACTTTGTCTGGAATTATTACAGCGATTATATAATTATAATATACATATATATATTATATGCGACTCTGCGTCTCTGCCGCTACAACCCGCGCGGCCGCGCGTGTATATATTATATTACGTAATAATTTTGCTATTTTAAATTTGCTCTATTATAATGCTCGTATCTGCAGCGCCTCAATATTATAACTTATAAGTGCAAACATATTTTTTCTGTTGTGGACTTGTGGTAATATTATGGTGAAGCGTTGGGCCGCGAGTGGTATAAGAGCTTGTCATTACTCACTCAGTCATTCCACTATTATTTTATTTAAAACTGAATTCTGTGTTGTTATTATTAAGTCTGATTATAATATAATTTTACATACTACGTGTGCTGTGTGGCTCAGATTGGATTATTGGAAGACAATATAACTACCTACCAATTGTAAGTATTGAAAATTATGATCATTAAATTACAACCTATAATTAGTACCTACACAGATATATTTTTGCTATGCAGGTATACTGTAAGGAGCTTTATTTTAATTACCTATTGTGGAATATAATTAGTAGGTAATTATAATGCATCGTAATAACTTTATGAGTAAATCTACAAAACGTAGAAGAGTAATCGAGGAACTGAATTTGCTTAAACATTTAGCTGAGGGTGACTATAATAATGAAATAGTTCAAAGCAATCAATCATATGAATGCTCAAACAATAGTTCTAGTTCACCAGAATTTAAAAAAATTGATAAAAATATATCTTTTTTTCCAAACACAAATACAAATAACAACCAAAATCTGAATAAAAAAGATAACTTCTTGGAACCAATAAATAACTTTTCAAATTTTCAAAGTAAAAGTGATAGTGATGAAAATGGCAGTGAAGAAGAATATGGTAATATTTATGATCAACAAAAATCAGAAACCAGCAGTAAATTAGTTGAGTGGGCAATTGATCATAATGTACCAAATAACACATTTTCAGAATTATTAAAAATTTTAAAAGATCATGCATGTTTTAATAAGTTTCCCGTTGATGCTAGAACACTTTATCAGACGCATTCTAATATTTCTTATGATCTACCTGTTCAAGTAAAAACTGTACCTCCAGGTATATATCATCATTTTGGCATTAGTAATGGTATCAAAAAGTATATTGATAAAGATTTTTCTGGTGAAATAATAAAATTGGTTATAGGTGTAGATGGTTTGCCTTTAGCCAAAAGCTCGGGTAGTTGCTTTTGGCCTATATTAGGATATATAAGACAAAAAAATCAAATAGTTTTTCCAATTGGGATTTATTGGGGCTACGAGAAACCAATTGATAGTAATATTTTCATAAAGGATTTTGTAGATGAAATTAAATTTCTGTCTTTGAATGGTGTTGATGTTGAAATACTAAACCAAGATAAAAAAAAAATAACAAAACAAATATTTATTAGAATTGATGCCTTCTGTTGTGACTCGCCAGCGAAGTCCTATTTATTGAAGATTAAGGGACATGCTGGATTTTACTCTTGTACTAGATGTACTGTACAAGGTGAATATTTATTAAGAAGAGTATGTTTTCCTAAGCTAGATTGTCCTAAAAGAACCCATGAAGATTTCATCAATCATATACAAGAACATTATCATATGTCTGAAAACATTACTGAAATAATTAACATTCCAGATGTTAATATTGTAGATAGTTTTGCTCTTGACTATATGCATTTAGTATGCTTAGGTGTTGTAAAAAAAATTCTCACATTATGGAAAGGAAGTAAAGATATAGGTAGATTAAATGTAAATAGTCAAAAATTACCTATTAATGTTGTTAAAAATATATCTACCAATCTTTTGTCTATAAAAAAATGTATTCCGTGTGACTTCAGTCGTAAACCAAGAGGATTTGATGAATTAGCTAGGTGGAAGGCGACTGAGTTTAGGCAATTCCTTCTTTATACTGGAATTATAGTAATAAAGTCATCTGTACCAAAATTAATATATGAGAACTTTTTATGCTTAAGTATAGCTATGACTATATTTCTAAGTCCTAACTTAAGCCATTTGTCAAATTTAGCTAAGTCATTAATGATTGATTTTGTAAAAGATTTTGGATCATTATATGGTATACATTTCATATCACACAATGTACATGGACTAATACATTTAATAGACGATTATGAGAAATTTGGTTGTCTTGATCAAATTAGTTGTTTTAAATTTGAGAATTATATGGGACATCTAAAAAATATGGTACGAAAACCTGACAAACCCCTTCAACAAGTAATTAACAGATATAATGAACGTTGTTTGAAATTAGACAATGATATAAATGAAGATAATCAGATTAAACCAATATTTAAAATGATTCATAAAGAAGGGCCATTACTTAATGTAACTAGTTCTCCACAATATAGAGTTCTAGTTCTAGATAAATTAATAATAAAAATACATTCTGATGCTGACTCATTTGTGGGTATTAATGTTAATAGACAACTGAGTATTGTTAAAATAGTTAACATATGTTTTAACACACATACCAGTAGAGAAGTAGTCGTAGGAAGAAAATTTGAAGTGTTAGAGAATATGTTTGAAAAACCTGTAGAGAGTTGTAAATTAGGAATTTATAAAATAAGTAATTTTTCTAAAGTGTTATGTGTATGGGACATTAATGACATCGTTACAAAATATGTTGTGTTAACAACTGACCAAAGTGTTACTGTAGCCATACCAATTATTCATTTTGAAAATTAATTTTTTTTTTTTTGTACATATTATGTATATTTATAAGTTTATAACTGTATAATAAACATTAGCAGTTTTAGAATATTTAGTTCTGTAGTGTAAGACATATTATTTTGGTAGAACTGTTTATTAAAAATTATAATTCTTTTAATATACATTTTTACTATCTTTTAGTAAAGTTTTATTAGATCAAATATGTGGACTATTGTACACTTTGTGGAAGACAATAGTGTTGAAGTAGTACCCACGTATTGGGTTAATGAAGATAATTGTGCTTGGCCTAAAAATAATTATGGAGCTTCAAAATTAAGGGATTCAAGAGTAAAACCCAATGATTTTGAATTTGATTATTATAGAGCGAGAGTCTTATCCACAAATATAAGTATGTTATTTATATTGATGTACCAACCTATAATAATAATTGATTTGATTAATATATAATTTAATTGTATTAAAACTGTTATGATCAGATTCATTATTAGAAGCCAAAGAGAAATGTGAACGAGCACAGTTTACTTCTGATATTTCGGATTATGATCAAGAAACACTTGTTAGAAAACGTAAGCAAATATCTGAACCAAAAATAACAAAGCCAAAAGTACAGAAAGGAACATTAGGAGTATCTTCATGTAACAAAAGCTTATTTGATATACCAAATGGAGATAAAACATATAATGGTAACCATAATTCTGATAATGATTTTATTAATTCAAAATCTAAAAGCCAGAAAGAAAAATCAGCATCTACATCTACTTCTACGTCAGCATCAGCATCTACATCTACATCCACATCTCACCAGAACTTTGAAACAAATGAAACAGGAAATGTAGGCTTAACATTATTATATAGTAGTGGTCGTTCAAATATTTCTGATGGTAATTTCACGACAGAATATAAAAATAATCAGAAGGAATCTTTATTGTATAATAATCATATTTTTGATAAATATTTAACTGAAGAAAATGATGAAGTTAATCCAGAAAATATTTTGGACTCTGCTATGTCTCAAGAAGGTATAATTATATATTAATATATATTATAAGTATACAAACTAATTTTAGTATGTTGAATAAATTAAATAAATATTGTTCATTTTTTAGTTTCAACTGTTTCAAGTATTATTGTGCCACAAACTGTTACAACACCAAATTCTTCATGTGGCCAGTTTAATAACATGTATGCTCTTGATGTCCATAAAAATAATGGTAAAAAATTTAGTATGTAACTATTCTTGTTGATTATTTAATCTATTACAATATTTTTCAGTTATAAACATTAATAACACAACCCCACCAAATATAAACAAAACTAACCCAAAGACGACCGATAGTACACCTTCTAGTTCACAAAATAATAGTAAGCATTATATTTTTATTCTCATACATGTATAGGTACATAATTATAATTAATGTGAATAATATGAAATAAATATAAGTTTTATACTTAAAAACATGAAAATTAACTAATACATAGGTATATGCAACCTTTTTTTTAGCCTTTCAGAAATCTGTTCTTAGTTATTTGGCATATTTAAAGATTGAATTTAATAAAATGTCTGATACCCAACAAGAAATACTGCAAATGTTGTCCAATTTACCTAATAACCAATTTAATGATAAGACTATTTTTGTTGATGTGGAAATCGATTATTTTATTTCTGCATGGCCACTCCAAAATCATGAAAGCCTGGAGGATATGGAAAGTAAAATGAGATCGGACTCAAACTTCAGAAACAAAGTGGTAAAATTCTTTATTTATTTGTATGCTCTGTTTTTCAGTATTTATGTGTTAAGTTAATAATTATCTACTGAACAATTTTTATAAAAATTAGTATAAAATGAAATGCCATATTATATCACTATTCACTTTTGTTAGTATATATTTTCCGGTAGTTTAATGGAATAACAACTTGCTGAATAAGTAATTCATTATTTGATTATTTTTATTATTTTTATAAAAATAATATTTATATTTTATACCTATACCTAAGTAAAACAGTTTAAATATATTTAAATGTAAGTATACTTATAGGTGCCTTTAAAAATAAAACTATTTTTTTAGTATAGGTACTACAACACTAATAAATATTTAAAATTAAATTGATATTATCTAATGCTTACACATTAAAAATATTTACCTACATATTATTTTATTATTAACTTTTTACTTGTTTTTTCTCTACTTTGGTCTTTTGTATTTTTACCTATACAGTTTTGTGTGTTTTATGTTCGTAAAAATGAAACTTTTTTCTTCTTTATATTATTACTACCTACCTATTAATCTTATTAAATACTTTAGGTTGGCGAGCTTATTAGAGTTGGAGGAAAATCCTTACCCGACATGATACATAAAATTATGAAAAAAGTTTTTGCGGACTCCTTATTGATGGAGTTTACATATCATGGATTGAGGAACAAATACAACTTTTCGAATTTGCTGATAAATAAAGCAATATTTGGTAATTTTTGGAATTTTATAATTTATTATAAACAAAATAATATTAATAATATTTCCTAATTATTTTTCTAGATGCAACTCGTAAGTCCAAATTTAAAAATTCATGTGATGACGATATTGCTCTGATAATTGGAAAATGGTTGACCACATCAAAATCCAGAACGGAAAAAAAAATTAAAATTAAAACAATTTTTGTGAAAAAGTATTAATATAATTAGGTATATATTATAAGACATTGTTATAACAGATATTATGCAGAAGACATAAAATAAACAATTATAATACTATTTAGTTTTGTTACTTTTGTATTTAAATCTTAAATAAAGGAATAAGGGTTATTATATTATTATATTATAAAATGCACTTAAAAAAACTTTTTTATTATAGTCTAATAGTCTAATAATGTACGGTTGTACGAATACATGTCAATGTATATTACACACATAGACCATAGTACCTATACTAATTAAATTAGCTAAACAATATTTAATTATAAGTATTATCGTTGAATGAAATTGCACAAATAATGTATTGTTGCTTAAACAGGTTGTGACATCGAAACCATAGCTCCAGCAGATCATAATGATCATGGGTATAACATATAAATAATATAAGCACGCGTCCTCAAAATAGCCAATTTATGAATCTAATCACAAGAACAATTTTTATGGTAAAAAGATTTATCGGAGTTCAATAGTTTATTTTTTAGAAATTTTAAAATATAAATATTTTTTTGACTTTATTAATTTGGAACGTTATAACTTTTTTAAAAATATGATTTTTGGGAATTTTCTTAATTTTATATTTCTTAAATTATTACTCATCATAATATATAATATTAACAATTGTTGTCATACGTTTAATTAACATTTATTTTTTAGTATAATATATAGTATAATATATAGATATAAAATTGTTATATATAAATAAATTATAATTAAAATATAGTTATATACCTATTTAACATTCATCAGATATCAAAATGTATTGCAAGAATGCAATTTATATTTTATAGTATTATAATTTTGTTATTCATAAGATATTAAATATATATCAAAAATATATCAAAATGATGTTTATGAGTTATTGAAAAACAAATATCATGCAGATATTTTATTATCAATATTTATGGTATAATACTTCTTGGTTCATAAGAAATCTATATGATATCAAACTGATGTTTATGAGTTATTGAAAACCAAATATCATGCAGATATTTTATTATTAATATTTATGGTATAATACTTCTCGGTTCATAAGAAATCTATATGATATTAATTGAATATTAAAAAACACGGCAGAGTCTTTATTGAGATATAATTATAATATTCAAATTAAAACTCAAATATTTATATGATATTGATAAGATATTTTTATGCTATATGGGCAAATACAATGCGCATCTTTGTAGTGGTGCTGTCTGTCTTAAACACTGGATGATGTGGCAGGTAATACGTAGGCTTATGAATGGCCGGTGATGCTAATTCCATATGACCCATGGCAATATATTCAGCAATGAACTTATCGTATTGTTCAGTGAGTATTTTATCTTTTTGAAGTCGTCTCTCTAGATTTAAAAATCTTTTTTGAGCCATGTCTAATGAATCACCAAGCACCTTGGGATCTTGTGCCATTGGTAGCTTCACTATGAATCTCCCACTGCAATGCCGACGAAAAGTTGATTGAAAATGCTCTTCGGCTTTGAACTCTTCAAGAATACGTTGGTTGGTCTTTGACGTGAAGAACGATAATGCAGATTGATTATGGATCATGAGGTTTGGTAATGTATGAGCAGTTGACAAAGTTGAGATTTTGCCTGTTACTATCCATCCCAACTTGGTACGATGCAAGCAAGCTAAATTTGATAATGGAAACTTTTCACCATAAAGTACATCAAAGAATATATCAGCACCTAATAACACATCTATAGGACCAGGACTATGGAAGTTTGGATCTGCCAACTGGTTGTGTATGTTATGAGGCATTTTCAAGTTGTCCCGAATGAGCACCTGAGAAGGCAAGGCACTGACTATAGTCTGCAGAGAGTAGAACTTGATAGTTGTCTTGAAATCACCAAAACGTGAAGTCATAATCGTATCTTGGAGTTGTTTGGCTGTTGATGCCATAGCAGAGACTCCAACAATGTTAAGTGTATGCGAAGCAGTAGACAAGTTAAGTCTTTTAGCACAAGAATTTGTAATGAAATTTAATTGAGAACCAGAGTCCAGGACAGCTCGGCATGAATGCATGCGCCCAAAAGTGTCGCATACATTGACAATGGCAGTGGCTAAAATAACATTTAGATTTTCAGCTTCCTGAGCTGATATTTCAGTGTACATAGCTGTTGCATGGGGTTCAGGTCTGTCAACATCATTGGCGATAGAAGCATCTTGATTACTGGTGTTTGCTTGTTCCTCATGAAGCTTTGAATTATGCTTTTCCCCACAACGAGGACATGGAGGAAAATAACAAGAAGAAACTTGATGGCCAAAGTTAAGACAGTTGAAACAAAGCCTTGATTTCATCACAAAGTTTCTTCTATCATTTGTACTCATGTTGTTGAATTTACTGCAAGCATATTATTTGTGATGCTCAGTACATAAAGGACATTTGCCAAGACCTTTTTCTTTAGATTTTACAAACAATGCCTTTTTTTCATATGTTTTGTTATTTGAACTTTTTGTTGACATTTTTCTTGGTTCATTTGACAGACAATTCATATCCCCTGCCTCATAGGCTGTTATTCTGTTTGCTAGAAATTGTTCTACAGCCACGTAGGAAGGCAGATCTTTACTCTTATACTGTAGATACCACTCCCCTACTGTAGCACTATCCATTTTACTACATAAAAGAGTGACCAACCATGCATCCCACTGTTCGACTGGTTGCTGCAAGGACTTGAGGGCATTGATGTTAGATGTGACATGATGGTGCAGCTTTTGCAGTTCACTACAAGACGGTGAGACCACCTTGGGTGTCTCGAGTAGTGAGCGAATGTGTGACTGGATTATAGCACTCTTGTTTTCATACCGATTTACCAACAGATCATAAGCATATTGAAAGTGTTCTGCAGTAGTAGGAATAGATTTGATAACATCACTAGCCTGCCCTGCAAGGCATGACCTTAAGTAATGAAAGCGTTGAACGAGCGGTAAGTTTGAATACTCATTATGAAACATTGAGTTGAATGTGTCTATAAAGGATGACCACTGCTGCCAATCACCACTGAATGTAGGAAGAGCACATGGTGGATACCTCATAGAGTTGAATGTATTTAAATGTTGTTGAGATCTGGCTGAGCTCATTGATGGACTAGATACATTGTCTGCATGGATAGCATGATCATCTATGATTTTGAGTAACGCAGCCTTAACATCACACAATCGGTTTCGGAATGATCTTCGAACATTGATCCAATCAGCATCCTTTTTGTCATCTAACATTTCTAACTCAGCTTGATATTCTTCAAATTTCTCAGAAAATTCATTAATTTCCTCAAGTCTTACCTTGACCTGGGAAATATTGTTTGATTCACTTGTGTATTGGGAAGCAAAAGCAAAATAATCTTCGATGATGGCACATAGTGTATCAATCTTTCTGTTCCATTTGCGCAGCTCATTTGGATTTGGATTGATTGGCATGGACATGGTGTTGTTAGGTTTGAATGATGTCTTGAGATGAATTTGAGTTGTTATGATGTCTTGATGTTAGAATATAATATTAAATCACCTATATGTGGAAACAATTTTGTTCTTATGACAGCAAAAAATATTAATAATAATGGTTCGCAAATAATAAATCAAATATTTAAATATAATAATGACAATTTTCAAATTACTTGATGAATAATATGATGTAAACCAATCTGAACAATTTTTAAATTGATAACTTGAGATTAATGTTTGACTATAAGTTTTTAATCAACTTTACTAACTGCCACACAAAGCATATATAATATAATAATAATAAATCACGTCGAGGTCACCAAAATGTTGCCGCTGTCAGCTCTTATTAATATTAAATAAGTTGTGCCTTCACGACTGAATCATATATATATATGCTTATAAAATATAAAATGAAAACAATAATGTGTGTTGGCAGTTGTGTACCTTTTATTGAGCAATAATAATAATAATAATGTGTTTTTCTTTTAAGTAAATAAATAAAATAATAAATTGCCAGGCAGGTTTAGTATAATATAAATATAATATGTAGCCTCTTGGCTTTTGACAATAATACAATAATGCTATAATGCAAATAATAAAAAATACAAAGTTTCTGACTAGAATATGAATAAATAGTATAACAAATGAATAATAAAAAACAAGTGCTTGATTAGCACATAGTAATATAATAATGAATGACTAAATGAATAATATAATAATATGCAGCTCGTCAGCTAATTACCTTTAGAACTGGTGTCCGTTAGCGGCTTCGAACCAAACGCTACCGTCTCAGGATGCACACATTTGAACAATAAAAAATACAATATTATAATACTAAATGTGTGACAATCCTGAGAACGTACGACTAACGGGCCACCAGCTCAGACGAATAAATCACAAGTGTACATGCAAATCACAAATGGCAAAAATTCACGTGCTTCTGTAAGTATCTCTTTTGAGCGCCCTGAATTGGGGAATAATATTAATGAATGAACTACAACAATTGAATGAACGATACTTACAGAAGGCAAAACTCACAGATGATGTACACAAAATGATTGACTGAATTATGAATGTATTGTATTGACTAGAGAATGAAATTGAATGTCTATGTATTGTATATTAAAGATGAATCAAATACCGACGACTGACTATAGAAGCACCGAACAACCGTCCACCTCGGAGGTCGTGTGAAAAAGGGGCGAGTTTTACATTAACGGACATACAACAAGCAACGAGAACTGTACGAATGGGCTTTCAGTGCCACCACACTAAAACAAATAGACATGAAAAAACTAATGACTTTGTGACACTGAAAGCATGACTTAACGAGAAAAACTTTGAACGAATATGACTTTTGAAAACATAAATTGATAACGGTCACGCAGCTGGCCGTTCGCACACGGAAATATGATAAGAATTTATTTGATTACGGCTGCAGCTGCGGACCGCACCGTTGCATGCACATAAAGAAAAATGATAACAGAAAAACAAAATGAAAATGACACAAATGACAATCTTAAACATGAACACCGTCTGATGAGCTCTTGTCATGGGCTCCCTTATATATGCTCGTATACTTTAAGAGTGGGTGGTCGTAGTGGTAGCGAATGTTCGCACAAGGATAGAATTTGGGTCTCGTAGCATAATTTGTTATTCTGGTCGATCCGTATCCTGTCCCAATAGTATAGAGACTTTTCTAAGAAGAGACGTGTGACAACACTTTTATAGCTTAATTGTTCACTACGCTCTATGCAATGACCTCGGCATGATGTCTTATAGTAATTGCCTACTTAATTACTTAGCCACACCACTGAATACGTGCACTATATATTGATATATTTATAGGGTACGTAACACCTCCCTTCTAAAAAAAAGACTTTATGTTAAAGCTTGAAGTTCAAAGCTTAAACATAAATCTTTAAATTATACAATGTTGATATTTTGGTTTTCGTACAGTAGATAATACATATTTAGTTGATACAATAGTTATATAAAAATTATAAAAAATAGTTGGTTAGTAATTAATACATTTTAATCTAAAATTTTTTCTTTTGATTACATTTTCTTCTTATATTTAGTGTTAGTATATGTTTGTTACAATAATCTTAATCCTATTACAAATTTTCAAAACAATTACATATATTTTTTTATTTTACATATTAAATTATATATTCGTCTCCCGGTCCATTTGGTTTTATTTACGTGTTATTATTTAGAATTTTAAATTTAAAACTTATTTTCTTATTATCATCTTTTTAGGATTATATTTATTATTATTTGATAAATAAAAAAAAACTATATTCATAATTTGCTTCTTTCGTAATATTTTTTTACGTTATTTTTATGCACAGTGACATGTCTTTTCCCCCGTATTATTACGATATTTTCTTTGTCCAATACATCGGTTACTTCATATGGGCCTGTCCATAACGGATTTAATTTATTCTTTTGCGTTCGATCTCTTAATAGTATTTGATCTTTTACATGTATGTCAATAGGATTTTCATTAATGTCATAATTTTCTTTAGATTTTATTTTATTCTTTATTAATTTTTCCCTTGCTATTGTATGAGCTTCCTGCATTTTTAGTTTTAGGTCATAATAATAGTTGTCATAATTGTATCTGGGTTCGGGTTCACGAGATAATTTAATGGGTATTTCTAAGTGTTTTCCATATAATAAGGAATATGGTTGGTATCCTGTTGATGTGTGCTCGATAGAGTTATACACAAAAAAATGCATATGGTAAATACTCGTCCCAATTATTTAATTTTTTGTCAACATAATGTCTTAAATATTCTGCAAGAGTACGATGAGAACGCTCCAGACTTCCGTTTGTCTGTGGTCTAAATGGGCTAGTGTTTATTTTATTTATCTGTAATAATTTACATACTTCTGTGAATATTTTACTTAGGAAATCTGTACCTTGATCGGTTAATATGGTTTTAGGTATGCCATGAGTACATACGAAGTTTGTCACGAAAGCTTCTGCTACTGTATTAGCTTGGTGATTGGGTAAGGGAATCCCCATGGAATATTTAGTTAGATCGCATTGAAGGGTTAACACATATGTGTTTCCTGATAATGTAGTGACCAGCGGCCCAACGATGTCTAAAAATATTTTTTCAAATGGTTCGGAACTTGTTGAAGTGATTATCATGGGTTGTTTTACCTTCCTGTTTGTTACTTTACTTTTTTGACATGATGCACAGTTTTTTATATACTCTATAACATCTTCTTTTAATCCACGCCAATTAAATTGTGTTTTTATTTTCTTTATTGTTTTATGTATTCCAGCATGTCCACCGATTACGGAATCGTGACATTGTTTAAATATAATCAATTTCTCTTCGTCGCTAAATTCTAACTTATCACATATAATTATTTCTATATCTGTATTTCGGAAAACATATCGAATCATAGCACGTATTTGTGACCATTCTAATTTGTCATTAAATCCTAATTTATTCATAGCTAATTTATTCAAAGCGTGTTCCTCACTTAATAGTTTCAAATTTAATAAAGACAGATAGATATTTTCGTACGTAGTTTTGTTTGTTTTTATTTTTAGTGGTCAGGAATATAATTTACCTATTCTTATCCTTTAAATAATTAACTTCTCCAATTGCTTTACTAGGCGTTAGTATTTGGTTAGTACCAAATTTTGTTTTAGTTCGTAATTTATTCCTGACATGAAATTATAATGTCTTGCTATTTCTGAAACTATAAGATATTCTTCGGGTGCCTCTATTAGACTTCCATTTACTTCTTTAACATTTTTATTAGTTATTAACTGGGTTTCAAATTTATTTAGAAATACTGGGTAGCTTTCTTCTTTTATTTCGTTTATTGTATACATTCGAGACAACGCGTCAACATTCGAATTTAATACTCCCGGTTTATATTTTATTTCATAATCATATTCTTCCAAAAGTATTCGCCAACGTGCGAGTTTTGATAACGGGTCCTTTAAATTAAATAACCACGAAAGTGCGCGATGATCGCTTAATATAATGAATTTTCTACCATATAAGTAAGGTCTAAATGTTTTTACGGCAAATATTATGGCTAGGCACTCGAGCTCAGTAGTGCTGTAATTACTTTCGCTTTTACTTAGAGTTCTGGATGCATAGGCAATAGGTAGGTCTTGCGATACCTCTCCTTGAGAAAGTATAGCCGCCAGAGCTTTTCCACTTGCATCGGTGGTAACAATAAATGGTTTTGTGAAATCGGGGTATTGTAGTATAGGTTCCGAACATAGAATATTTTTTAATTTGTTGAAAGCTTCCTGACAAGAGGGGTCCCAGTTAAAGGTAATACCCTTCCTTAGTAAATTTGTCATTGGTTTTGCTATTAAGCTATATGATTTTATAAATTTTCTATAATACCCAGAAAGTCCAAAAAATGATTTAATTTCCTTTACATTCGTAGGGGTTGGAAATTCTAATACCGATTTGACCTTATTTGGATCGGGTTTTATACCGTTCTCGCTAATTAAATGACCTAGATATAAACAATCTGTTTTAGAAATTCACACTTGTCCGGTTGGATTTTTAAATTATGATGTCTTAATCGTTCAAATACGTCACGTAATTTATTGTTATGATCGAGCAAATTTTTTCCGTAGACTATAATATCGTCTAGATATACTAAACATTTTATTCCCACGATACCGGCCATTACATTATTCATTAAGCGTTGAAATGTATAAGGAGATGTCTTTAGGCCCATTGCCATTTTCTTGAAATGCCAGTGACCTTGGTTAGTCGAAAAGGCTGTAAGCTCTTTACTTTTATCATCTAACTTTATTTGATAGAACCCCGACGCGAGGTCGATAATACTGAATAGATTACACTGCCCTAATTGGTCTAATATTTCGGTAATATTGGGCAAAGGGTGGTATTCGTTTATCGTTATTTTATGTAATGCTCGAAAATCTACGACTATCCTAAATTTTGGCACTTGGCTAGCGTCAAGCTTTTTCTTTACTAGTAATAAAGGGGCGTTCCAAGGCGAAAAGGAT